>OY856187.1:71039722-71063256 GCA_963693315.1 Diogma glabrata
AACTTTTTTTTTGTGTTGATTAAATATCTAAAATCAGAGGATATATATTTAATAAAAAATAAACGTGTTACTCTAACATGAACTTTCAAGAATGGTTGGCTAGACGTTAACAACTATAATACATTACAAATGAACTAAAGCTAGTCGCAACTAACACTTTATTATATATCTAAAGCTAGCTCGCCACAGATCCACCCTTCATAAATGAGAACGAAAAACTTTTGCTATTATCTGCAATACTGTTGTTTTATTTACTGGTGATTTGGCAACATTACGTTGATATAAATTAAAAATATGGTGCGAGGTTGAGGGAAAATCGATCCGTGAGATACTCGACTATACACTCAAAGAATTTTGGAACGAAGTTCCTTATCGCGCGTTGCGAAAGGAGGCTAGACGGAAAAAATTAAGACCAAAAAAAAGTTGTAACGACACTTTTTGCTAAATATAAAGAGAATATAAAAAAATTAATATAAAAAAATCGAAACAAAACGAAATAAGAAATGAAATTTAAATTTTAATATTTTCTTTGAATTTAATTTATGCTTTGCTTGAGGAGTGGATAGACGTATTATTTTTCTTTGTTTTTTGTAAATTTTATACAAAGTCGAAAACAAAGTTGTATAGCAACTTGGAATGTCAATTTATATACAACTTTGTATACAATCTTGTATACAATCTTGTATACAACTTTGTATACAACTTTGTGTACAACTTTTATACAACTTTTCTATACAACTTTGTATACTACTTTTAATACAACTTAATATACAACTTTGAATACAATTTTGTACAATTTTGAATACAATTTTGTATATAAATTTGTATACAAGATTGCATACAACATTGTTCGCAGTGTTCCCATTGTTAATTGTACACAAAGTTGTATAATCTTCACTAATCTTCACAAAGTTGTATAATCTTCACTAATTAATCGAAAGGAACTTCGTTCCAGTCCGGGTGTCCCTTGGCACCTCTCTTTACTTTTTTTATTGAATATTATTCCAATTATTTGTCGGAAATATTATGTTGCCTGCAATAATTGAAGAAATATTCAACATAAAAATTTCCAATATTGTTGGAAATTAAACAAAATAAACGATAGAGTCGATAAAAAATTAAGGGAGAATAACTGAAATTTCAACAAAAATTGTTAAAAGTTAAACAACTTGGGCTGCTGAAATTAATCAAAAGAAACTAACTTTTCAACAATAATTTATTAAATTTAATCAAAGTAAACTTTTGAAATCTATCAAATTTAGTAATCTATCAACTCTGCAGGTATTTTGCTGTTCAATTACTTACAAATCACTCGCACATCACCTTAATCTTCGAGTGTGACTCGCAAGCGATTGTGTTAAATTTGTCTAAGATTTTGATTGGAATGTTTTAAAGGAGATTTGAACTCAAGGGTTTATTTTGTTAAACCTAATTGCCATCTGTTGATTTCACTGAATTTTAAATTTTGAAGCAAAAAGCATTATAATTAAATCCCACAGTGTTTATTTCACATCTTAAATCGGTCAAACAAAATTTATTATTATCATAATAAACCACATATCTGCTGTGTGCTATTTATCAACATAAACACTAGATAAAAAACATTCAAAACCCAATCTAAACGGAAATGTAAAAATCATATAACACAAAATAATTGTGTAAAAAACTGTACAACATTTAACCGAAGAATGAACAACAAACAACATATTTTGTGTTTTAAAAAATTCATTCATTTTAATGTTACAGTTAATAAAATTTACGTTAATCCTACAAGGTTACAAAATGTAAACAAATTATTAAGATTTCTACAATTTGCACAATATCATGTTCATTGTCAAAATATAAGAAAACGAAAACAATAAGAAAATTAACAACTAAGTCAATGATTTCTTTTTTTAATTATTTGTTTGTTGTTTCAACTTTAATTAAAATTTTTGAAATTAAAAATGTTGAGTCAATAAAAACTGTTTAGTCTTGTCATTTTTAATTTAACAAATAAAAATGTATTTTCAGTTTCTTAGAAAATTTTATTCGAAGATGCTTAATTCGAATAGAAAAGTGTTCAATTTAACAATATTTTGTGTTTTGATAATAGTTTCGATTCTTTTGATATTGTAATTGAAAATTTTTTAACAATTGATTGGTGTAAAATTGAAAACATAAATGTCGATCACAAGGTCGACATATTGGATGTAAAGATTATTTCACAACAAATTCAAATGTTTTAAATATAAAATTAGTTCCAATGGATGATCGATTAAAGATTTTCTTCTTTCCGTTCATAATGCAATTCGTGATGAAACTGCAAGTGGATTTGAAAATTATAATAAATTTCATAAAATCGTACATTAAATTTTCCGAAAGCTTCAAGAATGCGGGAAATTAGCTGGGATGATAGTCTACAAAAGCTTGCTGAATTACATGCAATGAAATGTAAGTTTCAACATGATGAATGTCGTGCAACGGTTGATTATAAATACGTTGGACAAAATATTGCTTATTGGCATTCAGTTCGTACGAAATATGATCCGAAATATTTTTTGAAACGAAATTTAGATCTATGGTTGGATGAACGATATTCGGTAAACACACAAATAATTCGATCGTATAAAAGTAATTTAAATAATAAAACCGGACATTTTTTATTGATGATACAAGATAGTTTGGAGAAAATTGGTTGTGGCTATGCAACGTACGAAGTGATAGAAGAAATCAAAGGTATAAAAAGTAAAGTTTTATGGACATTTTCTGACATGCAACTATAGTGTAAAAAATATGAGAAGATCAGAAATTTATAGAACTGGTGAGCCTAAATCACAGTGTGATACTTTTGGATTAAATGAAAGTGAAAATTATGTGTATCTCTGTGGAAACAAATAATGGTGATAACTGAAGTTTATAATGAAGTTAATTGCAAAAACAAATGTTATGATTAAAAAATTTAAAATGCTTTTTATTATAATTAACACTGCTATTGGCACTTTGACCTTAGTTTTTAAATAACTTAATGTCAATCTCTTTTGCTTTCCGCAATTAAACTTATTTAATAAGATTTATGAAAAATATATAAAAACAATATTTCTTTTAATTTAAATGTTGCTCGAGTAATCGAGATCGTTATGCTTTTTATTGTATATTGACATCCGGTACCCACGCCAATGAAGCGTCACAGTCTACGACAACTGACGAACGGTTTCAGGAGTCCTACGAAGTTTGTTTTACACAACAACACTCACCAACGAATAGAGTGGTTTCGCAAATAACGTGTTTCAATTGGAAAAGAAACGAGTAAGAGTATTCAGTTTCGACTTCGTATTATTTGGAGCTTTATAGCATAAAATATTAATGACAGAAAAACCGGTGCTGTTACCATATGCATCTGACTTAGGGAACTTTTAATAGAATTAAAAAACTTTTACACGTTCAAAGATAAGAATCAAAAACTACAAAGTTTGAATAAAATACTTTCAGTAGCGGTACAAAACAAACATATTACATGAACCAAAAATTCTTCAACCCACGTGCCTCCAAAATCAATTCTACGACTCCTTCCTCAATTCCTGAGCAAGACAGACCACTGGAGCTGTATTCCAATTATCCAATCCAATTAAATTATTAACATCCAGCAGTTGTTGTTGTTTTTATGACCTTGAAACATATAATTGTTGAGCTCCAACATAAAAATATTTGATGCCCCTTCTTATACATGCAACCACATTTTGCACCTATTATTAAAATAATTTTTTAACCACATTTTGCACCTATTATTAAAATAAAGTTCAGTTGTAGAAAAAATAAGCAGTTAGGCAATTTGGCAATTCAGGCAATTTGTATATACAACCAATCAACCAATTATATACACAAACAACTCAGATTTAATACATGTTATTTTTAAATCGTTTTTAACAATATAACAATTTAGCATTTATTGCATAACGTTTTGTATCCAAACTCAAAATTGAATTTTATAATAATCTACTTTATAATAATCGATCGAACATAATCCGCGATGTTTTATTAGCAAGCATTTTCTATATCCATTTCTCTTTTATATATATTGGTTACTCTATTATAACCGTTATTACGATGATGCCGGGACTAATATTTATATATAAAAAGACCTAAATAATCATGTGGCCTCTGGCCTAGGAAAAAATTTCTAAATGCATAGCAGAAAATTTAAGGATTCATAATAATACTACAGCCTAAAAAGCAATTCAATTCCAAATGTAAGAAAATAAGTAACATTAATGTGAAACAACAAAAAAAATACTAAAAGAGCAAAAAAATTGAAGAAAAAAGAAATTTTATTGAAATTTTTGATTTGAGATTTTTTTTTTGTAATGTTTTTCAGTTATATAGTCAGACTTCAATAACCTTCACGATAATTCATATTATAAACTTGTTTATAATATGTTAATGATAATGTTTGCCTGATTTCATGTACTGACGTCGATTCACAGGAAAAAATATGCTTTGTATTCATTCGCTTGAGGAATGGCAGCTTCCCAGATTTCCAAGCTCAAAACAATAGCCCATTTTTTACCATGCAATCATAATTCGTAACACGGCAGCAGAAAAAAAATATTATTCAGGTGTGAAGATGTCGTTTCAACTCGAAAACCCTCCTTTTTTACTCCTCAAGAGTCGTTCAATAAGTCCGTAGGATAAGTAAGAAAAAAACAACATTTTGACAAAACTCGATTTTTTTATTCAACATAGTTGCCTTCGAGGGCGATACAACGAGTATAGCGATTTTCCAACTTTTCTATACCACTTTTATAGTACGATTTCTCTTTCTCGTCAAAATAGGCCTCAGTTTCAGCGATTACTTCATCATTGGACTTAAATTTCTTTCCAGCAAGCATTCTCTTGAGATCTGAAAACAGGAAAAAGTCGTTGGGGGCTAAATCTGGAGAATATGGTGGGTGGGTAAGCAATTCAAAGCCTAATTCATTCAATTTTGCCATCGTTTTTATCGATCTATGACACGGTGCATTATCTTGGTGAAACAACACTTTTTTCTTTTGCAAATGTGGCCGTTTCTTTGCGATTTCAGCCTTCAATCGATCCAAAAGTTCACAGTAATACTCGCTGTTGATGGTGGTTCCTTTTTGGAGATAGTCGATGAATATTATTCCGTTCGTATCTCAAAATACAGACGCCATCACCTTACCGGCCGACTGTTGCGTCTTTGCTCGCTTTGGATTCGGTTCGTCGACTGCTGTCCACTCAGCTGACTGTCTTTTGGATTCTGGTGTGTAATTGTGAAGTCATGTCTCATCCATTGTCACATATCTACGATAGAATTCCCTTTTATTGCGGTTTAACAAGTGCCAAAGACTCCTTCGAAGCATCGATTCGTTGTTGTTTTTGGTCGACTGTGAGCTCACGCGGCACCCAATTTGCACAGAGCTTTCGCATACCCAAATGTTTATGTAAAATGGTAAAAACACTACCATCTGCTACCTTTACAATGTCAGCTATTTCGTGCACCTTCAATTTGCGATCGTTCATAACCAATTTGTGGATTTTTTTTATGTTTTCTGGAATAACAGCCTCATTTGGGCGTTCACTGCGCTCTGCATCTTTTGTG
This sequence comes from Diogma glabrata, assembly GCA_963693315.1. Taxonomy (NCBI): domain Eukaryota; kingdom Metazoa; phylum Arthropoda; class Insecta; order Diptera; family Cylindrotomidae; genus Diogma; species Diogma glabrata. The sequence goes on from OY856187.1 coordinate 71,045,319, forward strand.
CTGGTACGACCACATTTAAATTCAGCAATCCACTTCTCTACCATTTGTCTCGATGGAGCAGAGTTTGGATAATGTTTATCAAGCCATTGTTTGGTTTCCACTGTATTTTTTTCATCAAAAAGCAATGCTTTATTAAAATTCGAAATTCACTTTTTTCCATTTTTTTTCAAAAACAAAAGTTGCTTCACACAAAATGCTATAACTCACGAATAAATAGTCAGATTGCTGTCAAATTTATACACGTATCGTTTGAAGGTTAGTACTAAATAAAAATGGAAAAAATTCTAGTAATGCCATCTATGTGTCATCCTACGGACTTATTGAATGACCTAGTACATGAATCTCGCTAGTTTCCCTTTTTGTATATGCGTTAGGCCCACGAGTAATATTTGTTTGAGTTTCAATATTATGATTAAATGACTTACGTTTTACTGAGTTTTTGATTTAAGATATCTCTCGATATCTTTTATGCCTTACCTGTTGCCTGCTGATGTTTAAGTTCACAAGCAAAAGCCACTGTGCCTAACAACCACAACATATAAGCAAATTTTTTTTTCCAATAAACTTCTTATCGTCACCCCCAACAAATAATTTCTTTTTCTTCCCATTTTCTTTCAAACTAACTTCATCATATATTTCTTTCTGTCGCTATTAAAACCACACCGTACCATAGTATTTAAGTTTTCTCTTGTTTTACTCTACTGTTACATTAATTTACATAAAAAAATGAGTACACAGTTTAATTTTGTTATTATTATTTACATTAATTCAAAGTATAATAAAAACCCGTTTGAACAATTCGAACGCTTTTTGACTCGTGATTAAACTTCAACGCGTTCAAAAAATAATAAAAAAAACATGTATGCCGAAAATGGCTTCTATATTATTTTTTTTCGGAATTTTTAACTTTTTATTTATTCACAACTTTAACTTAACATTTTTGTTCGTTCAATCACGTTTTTTTGTGTTCATTCGTACTTTGATCAAAAGGTCAAATTTAAACTTTTTTATTATCAATCAAAAACTGACTGCCTATTTATTTTCAAAATAACTAAGCTTATATTAAAAGCCTATCAAAAATAAGAACAGAATAAACACATCCAGTTATTGTCTCTTCATTATAATATCCGTTCCTTTTTAGGAGACAACTAGTATTTTCATCATATGACGTCATCATAGTGTATTGAAAAATACAACATGCATCATTATTTTTATATTGAAAAACATTTCGCGCTTAAAAAAAATTAGGTGTCGGTCTGTAATGACATCATACACAACAAATTAACGAACTAATAATATCATTACTGATTATTGCAAACAAACTAGTCAGCGGTTACTACAGCGAAATCGTAGACGTTTTTTTAACGTAACGTTTTTAATTTCAAAATAGAGTTAAATGAGAAAAAACAGGAAACATAAATTATAAACATTTCTTTTCTCTATCAAAACACATCTCCCCTGGTGCTTTTTTATCATTTCACAAAAAACTAACACGCCTACCAACATGAAAATGAACGGCTGCGATCTTGCATTTAACAAGTTCTGAACAACTGCAAACTCATTTACACTGAATATTTAGATGCAAGTTTCATATTCTCTCTTTGACTTGATAACCTAATTTTTATTATTGAGGTAGGCAAAAATGAATATAAAGAATAAATCAAGTTGTAAAATATGAAGGGGCTGAAATCTCACAGCTCTGAGATATTAAGACATCGATTTTGGTTAAGGATTTTGATATAGTTTTCGGCAAAAAACTTTTACGAAGACATTGTTTTTAGTTATCGGCAGCGATGTATATTAAACATAAAACTCTGTAAAAGTGCAAATATTTTATCTCTGTTTAGAAATTTATTACAAAACTAACACGAAATATCAATTCGTTGCCGGAAAATCATAACATATGATATATTAACATAATTTAGTGAAAAAATAATACACTCAGCAAACTACTAAAAAACCTCTCCATATGGCGTTTCGAGAAATATTACAAAATCAAATTTTGAATCTAAAGATTTCAGAAATCTAAAAATATTCCAAAACAGAAATTACTACAAAATCAAAAATTTTTAATTTATTCAAAAAATTTTGAATTATTGCAAATATTATAAAAAATCAAAAAAAACAAACTTTTTTCAAAATTCTAAAAATATTTAAAAAATTATAACAAATCAACTATTGAAACTTTTTTTAAAATTTTAAAAATATTCCTAAAATTCGAATTTTTCCGAAATTCTCAAAATACTGCAAAAATTATAGCAAAATCAAAAAAACAGATTTTTTTCAAAATTTCAAAAATTATAACAAAATCAAAAATACAAACTTTTTTCCGAATTCCAAAAATATTTAAAAAATTATAATAAAACCAAAAATTTAAACTTTTTCAAAACTCTAAAAACATTCCGAAAAATATGGAGGGGCTGAAATCTCAAGCTCTGAGATATCAAGACTTCGGTCTGGGTTAAGGATTTTGATATATTTTTCGGCATAAAACTTTTGTGAGGTTTTTAGTTTTAGGCAGCGAAGTATATCAAACATAGCTTTTTGTTAAAGTACATGTATTTTTTATCTCTTTTTAGATATGTATTACAAAACTAACACGAAGCATCAATACGTTGTTGGAAAATTATAACAGATCATAAATTAACATAATTTAGTGAAAAATTATACAATCAGCAAACTATTCAAAAACCTCTCCATTTAGCGTTTCGATGAAATATTTCAAAATCACAAATTCATATTTCTTTCAAAATTCCAAAAATATTGTAAAATAAAAAATTCAAACTTTTTTCAAATAAAACTCTAAAAATATTTCAAAAATTATTACAAAATCACAGATTAAAACTTTTTTCAAAAATTCTAAAAATATAACAAAATTATAACAAAATCAAAAATTGTAACTTTTTCCAAAATTATAAAAATTATAATATTTAATCAAATATTTAAACTTTTTCTAAATTCTAATAATATTCCAAAAATTCTTAAAAATTCAAAAATTCATACTTTTTCCAAAACTCTAGAAATATTGCAAAAATTATAACAATATCAAAAATTGAAACTTTTTCCAAAATTATACTAAAATCAAAAATTTAAAATTTTTCAAAATTCTAAAAATATTCCAAAAATTCTTACAAAATCAAAAGTTGAAACCTTTTCAAAATTCCAAAAATATTTCAAAAACTATAACAAATTCAAAAATTCCCATGTCCAATTTCATTTTCAATTACATTTACGTTATAAAAACAGCTACATTTGTTTTTCCGAAAAATTGGCTAAAAAATTTGTTGAATAATCAACTAACAAATTTAAAGTTTAACTTTATAAACGCTCTCTGTAAAACGAATTGCAATTACAAAATGTACATATATCATAAACTTCCCCTTATTTTTTATAATGAAAACTCCTGTTAGATAGGAATAAATTAAAACAAACAAATGTAAATCGTAGTCAGTACTTAATGTATATTAAGAAACAAAATAATAAAAATTAAATAAAAATAAATCGTGCGGTAGTGATTTTATTTTAATTATCCATAAGTGACGGCGTTTAAGTTCAAAAAGCTTAACGATTCTACAAAATTAATGATATCATTTTTTGACACGCTTGACATTATTTTTTTGACAAACTTATAATGCCATAATTCTCAATAATAATAATAAAACTTCATGTCAAACAAATAATTAATTTTATTTTTTTCCAAAAAATTGGGTAAAAAAATAAATAAAAATCTTTCTTTTGACACACTTGACAACATTTTTTTGACAAACTTATAATGCAATAATCTAGTTTTTGATCTCATATACCAATCCCGACCATCAAGATTTCTCCAAATTTAATGTTCCTACTCGTAATCACTTAAAATGAACGTTTTTTAAGCCAAAAATATGAATATTTGCTATTTTTGACACACTTCCGGTACAGTTATCGAACAAAGCTTCCTTTCGGACATGTTCCTTGAGTATAACTATTTTTAGAAAAAAAATTTTTGAAATCCCTCCAGCGATTTTCCCTGCAGCTTAGGCAATGACGGCGGCAGGCCGGCAAACAGACACACATTTTTTTTTTGCTTTTTTATAATTAGTAGGTCCTAAAACGTCGAGAAATGCCAAAAAAGTGGGGGTAAGAATTTCAGTTTGAGCTCATGAATGTAATACTTAGGTCTTTCAGACCGAAGTAAAATTTTTTTATGATTTCTAAAATAGAAACAACAGTTTTGATTTAGTTTTTGTATGGGGATGACGTTACGTAAATTCCTCGAATATTTTAAAACAACGTAAAATATTTTATGTTAATAAATATTTTTTTTCGTTTTCTTAAATGAATAGGTGAAATCATTTTTTTTTTAAATATCTTAACACCAACTGTTTGTTACCATACTATTTAAAAAGAATATGTGAATCTTATATAGTTAACTATTAGATTATTTTTACATTTTAAATGTAAATTGTCCGTAAATAATTTTAAAATTAATTAGCGTCATCTTCCTCAGAAAGACAAATTAACACTAACAAAATTATTTCATAGAGCTTTTTCCCGAAAAAAACTTGACATTTGTGATCAGCTGATTTGTATTTTGAAAACTTTAAATAATTGTTATTTCTTACAAATCAAGATTGTTTTGTGTTGTCTTTAAGTTGTTTTTGTTATATTTGCATTATAATTATTTTTGCAGTAAATTTTAATACATAAATACTGATTTCTATTTATTATTACATGCAGATTACATGCAGCAATATAACAATTTGAAGTTTAAAGAAAAATCTCTATTCAATCAATTGATTCTCTTAACCGGTGTTTTAGGATGATTTATTCTAGTTAAAAAATTAGAAAATAGATGGCTTTTACAAAATTGCTTTCGTCACTACGTACGAAAGTAATTTGTATAGGTATTTTTATCACTGGTGACGAAAAAGAAATTTTCGATGCATCGAAAGTAGATTTTTTAGGTTGGGTAGTAGAAAAAATTATTTATAGAATTCGTTTGCATATTTTCAAATTAGTTCGATTTAGACTTGAGATCGATAATTAATTAAAATTGAATTAATGTTATTATCTGTGATTAAATTAATATTTTTACTAAAAATTAAATTCTTAGATTTCAAGTTGGTGTTCATATTAATAATTTTGGAAAAATTAAGATCCGGGTAGTCGGTTTCGGGTTGTAATAATTCTTAGTTTGAAATTAAGAAACAAAAAAAAAACCAGAAGAAAATTGTTAACTAATGTAACTGTACGTAGTGATTAGTGAAGATAATGGTTGTAAAATAAATAAAAAGAAAATAATATTTGTTAATGTATGAAATTTTCAATAACTTCAAAGAATCTAATCTTTGAATTGATTGAATAAAAAAGGAAAAAAAATTATATTTTTTGTGATTCTTTTCTTCTTCTTTTTCTTTGTTACATTGGTTCTTTGGAATGTGTAAACAGATAGATTTTGTAAAAATAACAATAAAATTTATATATCTGTATATTGTGCAATAGTTGAAGGTCTAGCTGTATCTGTCCTTGGGAAGGATAACATAGGGGAGCAGGTAACACACACTGATTAAAGAAACGGAAAAAGGAAATTAAAGATTATAATTCAGTATCTTGCATCAACAACCTGGTGAGTCAGAAAATTAAATATTAGACATTTACCGAGGATAGAAAGTATAACAGATATATTACGGGAGTTTATGCGTATGAGGGTGATGTTCTGATGTACTAAGGGAAATTGACATACCAGCATATAAGAACAAATTTATAAAAACTACTTTATGAACGATATTGGTCGGTTTGAAGGTTTCTGTAATTGTTGAAGTAAATGTGAAGTAATTTTAATACAATAATTCCATCAAATTTTCACATAAAGAAAGTCAAACCATACAAGGGTCATCAATCAACAGGCGGGTTTAATACAATTGACCTTTTATTATCGACATTGATTATGTTTAGTTATAACCCATTTTTGTCTCGCTTTGATTTATATTGTATTGAATAGATAAGTTAAACTATTTAGAGATTTTTCTTCGGTTTGGGCCACATCGCTTTTCTTATAGTAGCATACATATCTCCTGGCATAACGGCGCTTAGCACCGTTATAACGTTGAAAATAATTTTATGAAATTGAAAAATGAAAGTATAATCTAACAAACAATTAAATTTATATTTCAAAATTATGTATATTGGAATTTGAAACATCATGATCTTACAAATTTTTTCATCTACACCAAATATGTTGTTGGTTTGCACTGTTTGCATTGCAGTTGTATGTAATACATGTTTCTAAAACTAAGTGAAGATAGTCTACAACATCGATTATATCCATTTAAAGTTCAAAATTACGAAATGTAATTCGCACAAATACTATACATAGAAGCATAGCTTATGATGTGTTTCCTCCATCCTATCATGAAATATTGCCCTATGTCTTACATTATTGTGTGAAAGGTGTGTGATTTATTATTTAGTTTTCCATTCTGTAAAAAGAATAAAAAAAATCAAAATAAAAGAAATTTGCGTCCATCAACGTCTTAAAAAGCATGATGTTGTGGAACCTAGGTCTTAAAATTTTTTTATGTGTGGTTGTGACACATATTGTAATTCCAAATATGTCAAATATTTTGAAATTGCACAATATTTTTAAATGGAAAGTTCGGAGGGGAAGACGTAGTGTTGTTACGTATTCCAATGATCCCAACAGATATGGCATTTGAATTCAAACGTTTAGTTTCCAGTGCAACTCTCTTCTGCAATAACCATTTACAAAGCACAAGGACAGTTACTGCAAGTATGTGGACTAGATTTGGAGAATCCGTGCTTATCAGATGGACAACTGTATGTGGTTAGCGCGTTAGGAAAATCTTCAGATTTATTCGTATATGCACTAGACGGTAAAAAAAAAATATAGTGTACTCTAATAAATAAATAGAATTAAAACGATATTTTGAAATTCTTTCCATATTAAAATAAATAAGTTGCAATAAAAATGACACAATGTAAATTTCGAGTTTCCTCGAATTTTCTTTCTTATGAAATAGCGACAGGTGTAATGTTAAATAAACAAAACTTTTATATTATTTGGTGTAAAAATAAAATTTTGAGAGATTTTGTGAGTGATTTAGATAATTATTGCAATTCACTTGAATTTTGCTATTTGAAAGCATTTTTCATTTTCTCTCAGAAAAACTGCTTTAGAACAGTTTTTGTGTGTATCGTGTCGGGAACAAATACAATGCATGAGCACTGTGAACATTTGTGAATCTATTTTTGTTTTGTATAATGTTTTATATAGAAATGACACACCTCACACCTCAACAGGTCATTTTAATTATTTTATTGCTTACTTGAAAACTTATTTGAACGCCAATTTTTAAAATTTAAAAAAAAAATTTAAAAATTAAAAATTATATCATTTCTCATTACTGCTTTTTGAAATCATTGCTCCTACGTCAACAAAATTTCTGCGCAAAAATTTTATTTATAAGCGTAGCAAAGCACGCCGGATCCTGCTAGTATGCTAATAAATAAGGTCAATTGGAATATCAGGATGATGACCGAATTCAGATATCATAAGACCCTTGGCTGTTACTTATGATCGTTTGAACGAGTTGATCGCTGATCGTTTTTGTTTTTAATTTATCGTTTTTCGCTTTTGACACGGTCTGGCCTAACGCCCTTATTTTCAAAATGAAATATTATAATTTCCCTACATATATTATTAAATTTTTGCTATTGTTTCTTTAAAATAGGCAATTTTATGTTCAATTACTAATGTCTTAGTCTCTAACTAAACAAGCTGTTGCTGCAGTACCTTAAAGGGCTGTGCTAATTCCTATTCTTTTTAATATTTTCATGAATGACATTCTTAAGTCAAATTTTTTCCCATATGGACCTGTTTGCCAATGGCATGGCTATATAAAAATCTCAAGAGCTTGGAAAGCTCAAAGTGGCCTATCATCGTACTTTGAGAAATGGAAACCGATGCTAAATCTTTCCAAATGTGAATAGATATACTTTACACGATGTTGTGTGACACGTAAGCTCTCTAATAAAAATATTCGTATTAAAAATGAAGACCTTAACTGGGCACCAACTGTTCGCTACTTAGGTCTCCACTAAGAATCAAAACTAACATATACGACACATATAAACGAGATCATAAGCAAATACAACAATTTGCTAAAACTTTATACCCCTTTATAAACAGAAGAAGCAAAATGAATATGGAAAGGTAAATAATGAAATATATAAAGCAACGGTTCTACCGTTAATATTATATGGAACATCAATTCGGTCCAAAACCACTATTAAATAAATTGAATACCGAAACTCCTGATATAATTTTTAGTCTGCTTTCTGCTTTTACCTTTCCAAGAGAATTGTTGATTGGTACTATCAAGCTCCGTCGAAACTTAACGAAAAACTAATTAATAAACTTTAAAGAACAATTTATATCATCCCACAGATTGTACAAATGGTTATTCTGCATTTAGAGGGATTTAAATTTTTTCCTATTTGCATTACACTGATACCAATTTTTTTTATTTATCAGGTATGTTGTTATAATTTTAACATTGTAAACGGTTCATAATCTCATCATCAATCAATTAAAAAATGACATCATATGTATGTCATTTACTAAAGTTGTCACAGTTTTATTTACGATATTTAATAGACTTAATCACTACGCTATACTGAATAAAAAGCTAACACATAAAAACTATTCAAACAATTATACAAAAACACAAATATTATTAATTTAATCCTTTTATTAACTATACAAACAAACTTTAAAATTAAACCGCACACAATCTACAGGATTTACGATGAAGTACACAAAAATGGATAAATCATACTACTATTCATTCCATGTTCCCGACACCCACTACCTGGATCTCCAACTTCGTAAACTGGTTCCTCTTCCATATTTGTTAAACTATAATCACACGTTATAAAATTATAGTAATATCTTAGCATTTTTCCTTTCCATTTCTCCAGTCGATCGTAGGTTACATATCCACATCCCATTTTATCAACTCGATCTTCGACCATTTGTAGATAATGACCAATTCCATTATCTGATCCTAATGCATAACTTTTTATTATATCTATATCCTTAATTAAAAATATTTCCTGATACCATTGTTCAAGATTCTTTTTGATATGATATTCGTAATCTTGATTTACTACTGCTGATCGCATGTAAGCAATATTTTGTCCAGCATGTTCAAAACGATCGGTTGAACGACATTCATCATGTGAAAAATTACAACGTACTGCATGCAATTCGGCAAGAATTTGTAACTCAATATCCCATTTGATTTCTCGCATCTGCGATGCTTTCGGTAAAATAATTTGATGTGTTGTGTTATGTTTATTATGCTCATCGAAACCAACTCCAATTTCATTCCGATACGTATTGTGTAAAGATAAAATTAAGTTTTTTAATTTATCATCTAGTGGAACTAATTTTAAATTTTCACAAGTTGGATCCTGCAAGAATGCACCACCATTACAGCCAATATGTTTTCCTTTTTCTGCGCAATGCTTTTTCTCCATTTCACAGTAATATGTATTGGTTATTGCATAAATGAAGATGAATATTGCTGCTACTATTAGCAGTAAAAGAATTGAAATTACAATAATAAACACAAACATATGTTTCTTTATTTTTGTTGCAAAATCTTTGTCTCCCATTTTTATTGCTGTTTGATTCGTCGGGAATATTAAGTTCAACTGAACAAAATTACTAGCTACAAATTTTTATTTGCAATTGTGATAAAATTATAAACTCATGTTATCATTAATTGACTTAATTATGCAGTTTTGTATGGTCAGATCATTAATTTGGAATATATTAATCTCAAAATAGTTAAACTTTTTTTGGTATACTTTATAATAACGACGGTACAAAACTTGTGGATCCAAAATGACTGGAGAGAATTAATTTTATTTTGCTAAAGATGTACGGAAATTTACCGGGAGATACCGATCACAAAGCTACTTCATTTATTTATAAAATCTCAGTTTGGTACTAGAAACATAAAATAAAATCTGTTTTCCTATTTCGCATATTCTTCAACGGGTTACATAAGTCCAAATAATGTTTTATATAATCAAGAGATAATATTAGTTTATGTTATTGTTGCTAATTGTACGGTTAGCAAATGTGGTTTAAATTAAGTAATATAGTTTTATCTTAGATTTTGATTTTATCTTAAGAAACCAACATCAACAATTATTATTTCCGCGATAAATGTGTGACCCTGGCTGGAGTAGAAAATGTATGTGTTAATCGAAACTGAATGTTAAGCTGATAAAAATTTATTTACATTTATTAGCAGTTTAAAATTGCTACAAAAATTTATGCGTGTAAGTTTATCTAGCGACTTTTCCTTAGAGATGAAACGCATTTGCTTGCTCCAAGAAGTTTTTCTCTAAAATACGTTATGTTTGAACTTTCATGTGGTCGCTTGATTGTCGTCTGATTGTATTATTCTGGACTATTGGTCCAGATCTGGATAACCTCATTTTTGTTGTTTTATTTGAGTTCCGTAACTTTAGGTGAGACTTCAGTAGCCGTCCGAATTTCTACATAGTCGGTTATCTCACAAACTATAAGGGATATTAACTTTTCTACAGTTATACATTTGCACACTGCACCTACTAAAAAAATTGCAAATATTTGTTTTCATCTGTATTTTATAGACATAGATAAGGAGTAAAACAAAAGGATTTTTTTAAGGAATCGTGTTTGATTTAGAAAAATCGAGAAAAATAGAAATATTTAAAATATAAAATCAATAAATTACCGACCGCTTAGTTTTTGAGTTACTACCAAAAATTTGAGTTTATTTGCCTCTCCCTGTTCTTAACTTCGAACACTACAAAATAAAAAAATATGAAGAAGCAAAAATCTCAAGCCCAGGTTAGAAATACCAAGGCTTATCGAATGGGCCAAGCTTGGCCCAACCTTGGAAAACTAAGAAATGATTATCAAGGCATGGCCAAGCCTTAATTTGATACATTTTGTCATACTAAGCCAATGGTTAAAATAAATAAATGTAATTTGTATCTTTTGACTACTATATTTAGTTTTGGGCCAAGCTTGGTTCAATGTTTAAACAAATTTATTGTAATTGTTATATAATTTCAACATTTGTGCAATGATGGACTGTAACCAACAAATTTACAATGTATGAGGAAATTCCAGACCTGCGCCAAGCTCGCACTGCAACAGCTTTCGAGGTTTTGGCCATACTTAATATTTTCAAACGTCCCAAGTTTGTGCCAAGTTTGGACTGATGTCCTTAAGTCATGTCTGGCAAATAAGACTTGGGCTAGATCTACCAAACCAATTTTTTTCCCAGACCTCCTTTAAATGTGTGGAAAGAAATTGTTGAAAGAGTAACATTTATAAAATTAGAGAAAAGCTTAAAATGACTTGCACATGTTTACACTACATTAGACTAGTAAATAATGCGTAACATAATAAACTGAATCTTGGTTCAGTCTAGGCATTTACAACTGGCCCAGACTGTAACCAAAGTTAGCTAGCCAAGGATTATACTGCATTATACATTAAAATGCAATATTTAAAAATATACTTTTTTAATATGTTTATTTTTTTTTATTTTTTTTATTTTATTAATAATAATATAAATTTCCTTATAGTAACAATTTGCATTTGATTTTTTATTTTAATGAATATCGATTTCGACTTACGTCATCCTCAGTTCTTAAATTATTATTACAATCTTTGCTTAAACTAATGTCTTATATATATACTATTTTAACTGCTATTTTTTATTATTATGTCATATATTTTATTAGTTTTAGTGTTGCTTTCATCATTTAAAATGTTGTTATTGTTTTTATGTTTATATATTTCTATTTCTTCCTATCTAGCTAGATGTTGTCCTTTTCTTTTTTTATGTAATATTGCTAAATTTTTGTTGATATTGGTATATTTGTGTTTTTCTATTTTTAAATGTTGGGCATATCTGGATTTTGGATCACTTTTATTAATTTCACTGGTGTGTTCAATAAATCTTTTTGTGAAGGACCGCCCGTTTGACCTATATAAAATTCACTGCAGTCATCACAGGCAATTTTATAAACACCTGCGTCTAAGGTTTGGTTTTTTTAGGTTTTTAGGTAATTATCTATTTTATTTTTGTTTTTCGTAAGCTGCAATATTGTGGCGGTCTGTATTGATTTATTATGTTAATATGATGAGTTCCCGTTTCTATTAGTTTTGATTCTTTTTACTTTTTTAATTTCAATTTTTTATTTCACTTTTCTTTTTTATCGTGCTTTCCATATCATTCTTTACTGATTCCATTATTATTTTATATTCTATTTGATGATATACAATACAAAAACAGCATAGAACATTCCATTAAATTCAAGTTCGAAAATGAAGAAAATAACACAATAATTTTTTTGGATTTATCAATCAAAAATGTAGATTCAAAACACACATCCAAATAATTCCGAAAACCAACCCAAACGGATCAAACAATAAATATTAAATCACATCCTCCATACCAACATAAACTAGCTGCATACAACCACATGATCAATAGCTTGAACAATATACCAATCAATGCAGAAAATTATCAAGACGAATTAAATAATATAAAATACATAGCCAGTAAAAACGGATATAAAAACGAAATAATTGACACATTAAATAGAAAACATAAAAACAAGAAAAATTTGCAAACCCTAACAACACAGAGGAATAAAGAAAACTTAGCAGGCAAAAAATACATAGGCGTAACATATAATAAAACAACTTTCAAAATAATGCAAAAAACTTTAAAAATATATGGATATATTGCAGCTTACAAAAAACAAAAATAAAATAGAAAATTACCTATAAACCAAAAAACCCAAACCTTAGACACAGGTGTTTATAAAATTGCCTGTGATGACTGCAGTGAATTTTATATAGGCCAAACGGGCGGTCCTTCACAAAAAGATTTATTGAACACACCAGTGAAATTAATAAAAGTGATCCAAAATCCAGATATGCCCAACATTTGAAAATAGAAAAACACAAATATACCAATATCAACACAAATTTAACAATATTACATAAAAAAAGAAAAGGACAACATCTAGATAGATAGGAAGAAATAGAAATATATAAACATAAAAACAATAACAACATTTTAAATGATGAAAGCAACACTAAAACTAATAAAATATATGACAATAATAAAAATAGCAGTTGAAATAGTATATATATGACATTAGTTTAAGCAAAGATTGTAATAATAATTTAAGAACTGAGGATGACGTAAGTCGAAATCGATATTCATTAAAATAAAAAATCAAATTCAAATTGTTACTATAAGGAAGTTTATATTATTATTAATAAAATTTAAAATTAAAAATAAACATATTAAAAAAGTATATTTTTAAATATTGCATTTTAATTCAAAAGTGACAAAAGCACACAAACAGTGGAAAACCAGTGGCGGATTACCATAGAGGCGGAAGAGGCGGCCTCGGGCCCCATATGCACAGGGGCCCCCTCGCTACAAATAGTATTGATATTTTATAGGTATTCAAATATCAGATGACTGCGTTCATTCAACCAAAGTTTTTAAACCTAAAGATTTTTTTAATATTATCCCCATGTAGAGGTGTTAGGTTGTCAATTTGTATTACTTTTTTTCATGTATGTATTTATTTTAATAATTCTAATTTGATACTTTATAAAATTTTTTAATGTACAAATTCATTTTCCAATTTGTATAGTAAAAAAACATTTTGTTTTGAAAAGTTCCACTGTTACGAATGAATATTAATACTAAAACTTTATTTGCAATGGACTGTTATTATATCAATCGCAAAATTATTGATAAAAACAAAATCCAGATAAGTTTTTTTTGGATAATTGAAGTATATTTGAGTTTTATGTTTTCATCAATGATTTTGGATTTCTTTTAAGACCTACAATTTATTGAAAGCATTAAACTGAAAACCTCAATTTTAAGCATATTTTAGACTAAATTTAATATATAACTAAATAAATGAAAACTTTTTAACGTGTAGAATTGAAATCTTTTATTGTATGCTTAAAATCCATGTATTTTTTATACAATACATGCTAAATTCATCATTTGGATTAACGTTTGTAAAGGGTTTCCATATGATATGATTGATACAGTATAGGTGTTTTAGCTTTAGTTGTATATTTCGTTTTATCAACGTTGATTGGAAAAAAGATTGACTAAAAAATTTGTTTGAAAAATTTGAAAAAAAGATTGTTTGTAACTGGACGTACTGATACTCAAATAGCTCGTGAAATTGAAGTACAACAAAAATGCTGGCGGGAAGTTTTAAAAAGAGTTGCAGCTACAGTAAAGCTATTAGCTACTTTGGGTTTAGCATTTCGTGGTCATCGAGAAGATATTGATTCGAACAAAAAAGGAAATTTTATGACATGCATTGAGTACCTATCCCAATTTGATGATTTTCTTTAAAATCATTTAGAGAGGTACAGCCATCCAGGAAAAGGTAATGTAAGTTATTTATCAAATACCACATGCGATGAATTTATAAATTTAATGGGAACTGAAGTAAAAGAACACCTAATTCAAAAAATTCAGGACTCTTTATATTATTCAATTATTGTTGATTCTACGCCAGACGTGAACCACACTGACCAACTAAGTCTTATATTAAGGTACATTGATAAAGTGGGCGATGCGAGAGAACGATTTTTGGATTTTTACAAATTGAAAATCACAATTCAGAATATCTAGCACAACTTATTTTGAAAACTTTAAACAATTTGTCTTTGGATATTAAAAATTGTCGCGGTCAAACATATATGGCCGGAAAATATAATGGTTTACAAGCCAGAATTAAAACTCTAAGTGAGACCGCCATTTTTATTCCTTGTACAAGTCATACGCTTAATTTAATTGGAAATTATGCTGCAGATGCCTATTCTACTGCGGTGTATTATTTTAACTTTATCCAAAATATATATGTATTCTTTTCTTCATCTACTCACAGATGGAAGTTGCTTATTGATAATTTTTCCGATCCTAATTCCAAACATATTAAAAAATTAAGTGACACAAGTGACAAGACGGTCTGCAAGAGCTGATGCAGTATCCGCCTTGCGGTTTAATTACAAAAATATTAAAAATGTTCTTATCCAAATTAGCGAAAATGAAGACGAAAAACCGATTACTAAAGTTGAGGTTAAAAAATTAGCTAGCTCTTTCGATGAATATGAATTGCCTTATTAACCGTTCTATGGGATATATTATTGCAAAGAATCAATAGTACTAGAAAATCATTTCAAAATATTCAAACGAACTTATTACAAGGAGTAAAACTGTTTAATTCTTTGTCACAATTTATAAGGGATATTCGGAATGATTTTGAGAGCATAGAAAAGCAAGCAAACTTATTAACAGACAATATTAGCTACAAAGAAGGACAATAAAAAGAAAACGCAAAATTATGTATGATGCATATGATACACAGCTAGTAGGACGAGAATTGTTTATTATAAGTACTCACAATATGATCTGTGATAGACTTGCCACTGAAATGTCTACCAGAACGTCCATATATGAAACTGTTTTAAATAATTTTAAATTATTTTTTGATCAAAATATATCCAGTGATGAAGTTGACAAGTGTATTTTAGAATTGTCAAATACATATGCGAGGGATATAGAAGTACAATATTTTAAAGACGAAGTACATCATTTTTTAAAATATATAAAAGAAGAGAACATCACTTGTCCATTTAAGATGTACAAGGTAATCATTGATGGCCTGCAATCTTCATTTCCCAATGTGGAAACTATTTTAAAAATATTTCTTACATTGCCGATATGCAACGCAAGTGGGGAACGATCTTTCTCCGTTCTGAAACGGATAAAAAATTATTTAAGAAATAGTCTTAATCAAACTCATTTGCAAAATTTTTGGTAAAATCTTAGGCCCCAAAATTTTGTTCCGCCTCAGGCCCCTTAAAGGCATAATCCGCCACTGTGGAAAACCATAACAACACATATAGTGAATTATACATTGCAAAAAAATTAGAAAGCTATGAATTCGATTTATTTGTTTTAGAATTGGTCCAGCATTGTATTTAAATATTGATCCAATGTGTACAAATAATAATGGTACGTGGTTATCATTTAAGGTTAAAACAACATTCAACCAATTTTATTTTAAAGCTTGTCTCAACGTTGTTCAACCTTAAAACAAGCTTGGCTCAATGTAAAAACAATCCTTTGTCCTTACCTGGGTAGTAATGGGGCAGCATTGTATTTAAATATTGTTCCAATGCCTAAAAATAATAATGGTACGTGGTTATCATTTAAGGTTAAAACAACATTCAACCAAGTTTATTTTAAAGCTTGTCCCAAGATTGTTCGACCTTAAAACAAGCTTGGCTCAATGTCAAAACAATCCTCTCTGCTTACCTGGGAGACTGAGTTATCAAGATTTCGGTTCGGGTTTTAGGATTTTTGCATAGTTTTCGGCAAAAGGATTTTATCAGCACCTTGTTTTGTTTTAAGCCCTTTAATTTTCCTTGTAAACTCCCTTTAATACTTCGGTTTGATAAACCTAATTCACGAGCCAAAAGTGCAAAAAATAATTCGACGTTTTAAGACCTACTGATTAAAAAGCAAAAAAAAGTGCATTTGTCTGCAGGACGGCCGTCACAACCGTCGTTACGGAGAAAACCGCTGGAGCAATTTAAAAAAATTTTGTTTCTAAAACTGGGTTAATTTAATGAAAAGAGCCGAAAAGACGATATGTTTGATAGTTGGACCCGAAGTGTAAAAAAACCATGAAGTATGTCAAAACACGAAAATTACTTCGGTCTGAAAGACTAAGTATTACATTCATGAGCCAAAAGTGAAATTCTTACCCCCACTTTTTTTGGCAGTTCTTGACGTTTTAGGACCTACTGATTCTAAAAAAGCAAAAAAAATGTATGTGTGTCTGCCGGCCGTCCGTCATTACCTACGTTGCAGGGAAAACCGCTGAGGGATTTCAAAATTTTTTTTCTAAAAATAGGTATACTCAAGGGACAGGTCCGAAAGGACGCTGTGTTTGATAACTGTACCGGAAGTGTGTCAAAAAAATCATTATGTGTGTCAAAAATAGCAAATTTTCATAATTTTGGCTTAAAAAACGTTCATTTTAAGTGATTACGAGTAGGAACATTGAATTTGGAGAAATCTTGATGGTAGGGATTGGTATGTGAGACCAAAAACTAGATTATTGCATTATAAGTTTGTAAAAAAAATAAATTTCTTGTGTTTCAAAAAAGTGTGTTAATGGATCTCGAAGATGGGGAACAGACAATAGAAATACGTAATAGTCTCACAAATAAATAAACAAATTTCAAACAAAGCATGGGCTCTCATATGAAATTAACTAATGAAGATAAACAAATAATCAAACTTCATAATAAGACTAAAAAATTTCTCAAACTTCATCCGATTTGCTTAAGACCCAAGCTGATAAGGGCAACATATAACTGTTGTCACAACGAGAGATGAGTATAAGCGTAATATGTTGAATTCGCTCAATGACGAGACTACTTATATAGAACTTAAAAAAGACGCCGCACAGGAAGTACAGAAAAACGTTAATAGTTTAATAACAACTTTAGAAACCACAGGAGAACCAGAAAGCTGTGAATCTAAGAAGATAGAATAGCGTCATTTCCAAACTTTATGGGTTATGTAAGGTACACAAAGAAAATGCGCCTTACAGGCCTATAGTGAGTTCAATTGGAAGTCCAACATACAATCTGTCTTCGTTTTTGTGTGAAATTATAAAACCTAGTGTAGGAAATAGCAATAGTCACATCTTAAACTCAGTAGACTTTAAAAATAAAATTAAAGATATAAGTCTTCCTCCGGACTATGTTATAATATCTTTAGATGTGGTG